>JAHNEJ010000343.1:0-43068 GCA_022559845.1 Amorphophallus konjac
TTGGATTCCGTCAGTTCTGACAAGTCACTTTCATTCCGGTCGTGTTGGAACGATCGGCACGGGCATCCGCCGGTATTTCAAGTTTTAGACCCCCGGCCCCGACCTGGCAGTTCATTTGAACCAAGTGTATTTTAGAAATAAAGTTTGAGCGCCGAGCTCAAACCGGGCATCCGATTTGGATTCCGGTCAGTTCTGACAAGTCACTTTCATCTCCCCGGTCGTGTTGGAATGATCGGCACGGGCATCCGGCCAGTATTTCAAGTTTTAGACCCCCGGCCCCGACCTGGCAGTTCATTTGAACCAAGTGTATTTTAGAAATGAAGTTTGAGCGCCGAGCTCAAACGGCATCCGATTTGGATTCGTCAGTTCTGACAAGTCACTTTCATCTCCCCGGTCGTGTTGGAATGATCGGCATGGGCATCCGGCCGGTATTTCAAGTTTTAGACCCCCGGCCCCGACTTGGCAGTTCATTTGAATTCTGTCAGTTTTAGAAATGAAGTTTGAGCGCCGAGCTCAAACCGGGCATCCGATTTGGATTCCGTCAGTTCTGACAAGTCACTTTCATCTCCCCGGTTGTGTTGGAACGATCGGCACGGGCATCCGACCGGTATTTCAAGTTTTAGCCCCCGGCCCCGACCTGGCAGTTCATTTGAACCAAGTGTATTTTAGAAATAAAGTTTGAGCGCCGAGCTCAAACCGGGCATCCGATTTGGATTCCGTCAGTTCTGACAAGTCACTTTCATCTCCCCGGTCGTGTTGGAATGATCGGCACGGGCATCCGGCCAGTATTTCAAGTTTTAGACCCCCGGCCCCGACCTGGCAGTTCATTTGAACCAAGTGTATTTTAGAAATGAAGTTTGAGCGCCGAGCTCAAACCGGGCATCCGATTTGGATTCCGTCAGTTCTGACAAGTCACTTTCATCTCCCCGGTCGTGTTGGAATGATCGGCATGGGCATCCGGCCGGTATTTCAAGTTTTAGACCCCCGGCCCCGACTTGGCAGTTCATTTGAATTCTGTCAGTTTTAGAAATGAAGTTTGAGCGCCGAGCTCAAACCGGGCATCCGATTTGGATTCCGTCAGTTCTGCCAAGTCACTTCATCTCCCCGGTCGTGTTGGAATGATCGGCACGGGCATCCGGCCGATATTTCAAGTTTTAGACCCCCGGCCCCGACCTGGCAGTTCATTTGAACCAAGTGTATTTAGAAATGAAGTTTGAGCGCCGAGCTCAAACCGGGCATCCGATTTGGATTCCGTCAGTTCTGACAAGTCACTTTCATCTCCCCGGTCGTGTTGGAATGATCGGCATGGGCATCCGGCCGGTATTTCAAGTTTTAGACCCCTGGCCCCGACTTGGCAGTTCATTTGAATTCCGTCAGTTTTAGAAATGAAGTTTGAGCGCCGAGCTCAAACCGGGCATCCGATTTGGATTCCGTCAGTTCTGCCAAGTCACTTTCATCTCCCCGGTCGTGTTGGAATGATCGGCACGGCCATCCGGCCGGTATTTCAAGTTTTAGACCCCCGGCCCCGACCTGGCAGTTCATTTGAACCAAGTGTATTTTAGAAATGAAGTTTGAGCGCCAAGCTCAAACCGGGCATCCGATTTGGATTCCGTCAGTTCTGACAAGTCACTTTCATCTCCCCGGTCGTGTTGGAACGATCGGCATGGCCATCCGGCCGGTATTTCAAGTTTTAGACCCCCGGCCCCGACCTGGCAGTTCATTTGAACCAAGTGTATTTTAGAAATGAAGTTTGAGCGCCGAGCTCAAACCGGGCATCCGATTTGGATTCCGTCAGTTCTGACAAGTCACTTTCATCTCCTCGGTTGTGTTGGAATGATCAGCACGGGCATCCGGCAGGTATTTCAAGTTTTAGACCCCCGGCCCCGACTTGGCAGTTCATTTGAATTCCGTCAGTTTTAGAAATTAAGTTTGTGCGCCGAGCTCAAACCGGGCATCCGATTTGGATTCCGTCAGTTCTGACAAGTCACTTTCATCTCCCCGGTCGTGTTGGAATGATCGGCACGGGCATCCGGCCAGTATTTCAAGTTTTAGACCCCCGGCCCCGACCTGGCAGTTCATTTGAACCAAGTGTATTTTAGAAATGAAGTTTGAGCGCCGAGCTCAAACCGGGCATCCGATTTGGATTCCGTCAGTTCTGACAAGTCACTTTCATCTCCCCGGTCGTGTTGGAATGATCGGCATGGGCATCCGGCCGGTATTTCAAGTTTTAGACCCCCGGCCCCGACTTGGCAGTTCATTTGAATTCCGTCAGTTTTAGAAATGAAGTTTGAGCGCCGAGCTCAAACCGGGCATCCGATTTGGATTCCGTCAGTTCTGCCAAGTCACTTTCATCTCCCCGGTCGTGTTGGAATGATCGGCACAGCCATCCGGCCGGTATTTCAAGTTTTAGACCCCCGGCCCCGACCTGGCAGTTCATTTGAACCAAGTGTATTTTAGAAATGAAGTTTGAGCGCCAAGCTCAAATCGGGCATCCGATTTGGATTCCGTCAGTTCTGACAAGTCACTTTTATCTCCCCGGTCGTGTTGGAACGATCGGCATGGCCATCCGGCCGGTATTTCAAGTTTTAGACCCCCGGCCCCGACCTGGCAGTTCATTTGAACCAAGTGTATTTTAGAAATGAAGTTTGAGCGCCGAGCTCAAACCGGGCATCCGATTTGGATTCCGTCAGTTCTGACAAGTCACTTTCATCTCCTCGGTTGTGTTGGAATGATCAGCACGGGCATCCGGCAGGTATTTCAAGTTTTAGACCCCCGGCCCCGACTTGGCAGTTCATTTGAATTCCGTCAGTTTTAGAAATTAAGTTTGTGCGCCGAGCTCAAACCGGGCATCCGATTTGGATTCCGTCAGTTCTGACAAGTCACTTTCATCTCCCCGGTCGTGTTGGAATGATCGGCACGGGCATCCGGCCGGTATTTCAAGTTTTAGACCCCCGGCCCCGACCTGGCAGTTCATTTGAACCAAGTGTATTTTAGAAATGAAGTTTGAGCGCCGAGCTCAAACCGGGCATCCGATTTGGATTCCGTCAGTTCTGACAAGTCACTTTCATCTCCCCGGTCGTGTTGGAATGATCGGCACGGGCATCCGGCCGGTATTTCAAGTTTTAGACAGCCGGCCCCGACCTGGCAGTTCATTTGAACCAAGTGTATTTTAGAAATGATGTTTGAGCGCCGAGCTCAAACCGGGCATCCGATTTGGATTTCGTCAGTTCTGAAAAGTCACTTTCATCTCCCCGGTCGTGTTGGAACGATCGGCACTAGCATCTGGCCGGTATTTCAATTTTTAGACCCCCGGCCCCGACCTGGCAGTTCATTTGAACCAAGTGTATTTTAGAAATGACGTTTGAGCGCCGAGCTCAAACCGGGCATCCGATTTTGATTCCGTCAGTTCTGACAAGTCAATTTCATCTCCCCGGTCGTGTTGGAATGATCGGCACGGGCATCCGGCCGGTATTTCAAGTTTTAGACCCCCGGCCCCGACCTGGCAGTTCATTTGAACCAAGTGTATTTTAGAAATGAAGTTTGAGCGCCGAGCTCAAACCGGGCATCCGATTTGGATTCCGTCAGTTCTGACAAGTCACTTTCATCTCCCCGGTCGTGTTGGAATGATCGGCATGGGCATCCGGCCGGTATTTCAAGTTTTAGACGCCCGGCCCTGACCTGGCAGTTCATTTGAACCAAGTGCATTTTAGAAATGAAGTTTGAGCGCCGAGCTCAAACCGGACATCCGATTTGGATTCCGTCAGTTCTGACAAGTCACTTTCATCTCCCCGGTCGTGTTGGAACGATCGGCACGGGAATCCGGCCGGTATTTCAAGTTTTAGCCCCCGGCCCCGACCTGGCAGTTCATTTGAACCAAGTGTATTTTAGAAATGAAGTTTCAGCGCCGAGCTCAAACCGGGCATCCGATTTGGATTCCGTCAGTTCTGACAAGTCACTTTCATCTCCTCGGTCGTGTTGGAATGATCGGCACGGGCATCCGGCCGGTATTTGAAGTTTTAGACCCCCGGCCCCGACCTGGCAGTTCATTTGAACCAAGTGTATTTTAGAAATGAAGTTTGAGCGCCGAGCTCAAACCGGGCATCCGATTTGGATTCCGTCAGTTCTGACAAGTCACTTTCATCTCCCCGGTCGTGTTGGAATGATCAGCACGGGCATCCGGCCGGTATTTCAAGTTTTAGACCCCCGGCCCCGACCTGGCAGTTCATTTGAATTCCGTCTATTTTAGAAATGAAGTTTGAGCGCCCAGCACAAACCGGGCATCCGATTTGGATTCCGTCAGTTCTGACAAGTCACTTTCATCTCCCCGGTTTGTGTTGGAACGATCGGCACGGCCATCCGTCCGGTATTTCAAGTTTTAGACCCCCGGCCCCGACCTGGCAGTTCATTTGAACCAAGTGTATTTTAGAAATGAAGTTTGAGCGCCGAGCTCAAACCGGGCATCCGATTTGAATTCCGTCAGTTCTGACAAGTCACTTTCATCTCCCCGGTTGTGTTGGAATGATCGGCACGGGCATCCGGCCGGTATTTCAAGTTTTAGACCCCCGGCCCCGACTTGGCAGTTCATTTGAATTCCGTCAGTTTTAGAAATTAAGTTTGAGCGCCGAGCTCAAACCGGGCATCCGATTTGGATTCCGTCAACTCTGCCAAGTAACTTTCATCTCCCTGGTAGTGTTGGAATGATCGACACGGCCATATGGCCGGTATTTCAAGTTTTAAACCCCCGGCCCCGACCTGGCAGTTCATTTGAACCAAGTGTATTTTAGAAATGAAGTTTGAGCGCCGAGCTCAAACCGGGCATCCGATTTGGATTCCGTCAGTTCTGACAAGTCACTTTCATCTCCCCGATCGTGTTGGAATGATCGGCACGGGCATCCGGCCGGTATTTCAAGTTTTAGACCGCCGGCCCCGACCTGGCAGTTCATTTGAACCAAGTGTATTTTAGAAATGATGTTTGAGCGCCGAGCTCAAACCGGGCATCCGATTTGGATTTCGTCAGTTCTGACAAGTCACTTTCATCTCCCCGGTCGTGTTGGAACGATCGGCACTAGCATCCGGCCGGTATTTCATGTTTTAGACCCCCGGCCCCGACCTGGCAGTTCATTTGAACCAAGTGTATTTTAGAAATGACGTTTGAGCGCCGAGCTCAAACCGGGCATCCGATTTTGATTCCGTCAGTTCTGAAAAGTCACTTTCATCTCCCCGGTCGTGTTGGAATGATCGGCACGGGCATCCGGCCGGTATTTCAAGTTTTAGACCCCCGGCCCCGACCTGGCAGTTCATTTGAACTAAGTGTATTTAGAAATGAAGTTTGAGCGCCGAGCTCAAGCCGGGCATCCGATTTGGATTCCGTCAGTTCTGACAAGTCACTTTCATCTCCCCGGTCGTGTTGGAATGATCGGCACGGCCATCCGGCCGGTATTTCAAGTTTTAGACCCCCGGCCCCGACCTGGCAGTTCATTTGAACCAAGTGTATTTTAGAAATGAAGTTTGAGCGCCGAGCTCAAACCGGGCATCCGATTTGGATTCCGTCAGTTCTGACAAGTCACTTTCATCTCCCCGGTCGTGTTGGAATGATCGGCACGGCCATCCGGCCGGTATTTCAAGTTTAGACCCCCGGCCCCGACCTGGCAGTTCATTTGAACCAAGTGTATTTTAGAAATGAAGTTTGAGCGCCGAGCTCAAACCGGGCATCCGATTTGGATTTCGTCAGTTCTGACAAGTCACTTTCATCTCCCCGGTCGTGTTGGAATGATCGGCACGGGCATCCGGCTGGTATTTCATGTTTTAGACCCCCGGCCCCGACCTGGCAGTTCATTTGAACCAAGTGTATTTTAGAAATGAAGTTTGAGCGCCGAGCTCAAACCGGGCATCCGATTTGGATTCCGTCAGTTCTGACAAGTCACTTCCATCTCCCCGGTCGTGTTGGAATGATCGGCACGGGCATCCGGCCGGTATTTCAAGTTTTAGACCCCCGGCCCCGATTTGGCAGTTCATTTGAATTCCGTCAGTTTTAGAAATGAAGTTTGAGCGCCGAGCTCAAACCGGGCATCCGATTTGGATTCCGTCAGTTCTGCCAAGTCACTTTCATCTCCCCGGTCGTGTTGGAATGATCGGCAAGGCCATCCGGACGGTATTTCAAGTTTTAGACCCCCGGCCCCGACCTGGCAGTTCATTTGAACCAAGTGTATTTTAGAAATGAAGTTTGAGCGCCGAGCTCAAACCGGGCATCCGATTTGGATTCCGTCAGTTCTGCCAAGTCACTTTCATCTCCCCGGTCGTGTTGGAACCATCGGCACGGCCATCAGGCCGGTATTTCAAGTTTTAGACCCCCGGCCCCGACCTGGCAGTTCATTTGAACCAAGTGTATTTTAGAAATGAAGTTTGAGCGCCGAGCTCAAACCGGGCATCCGATTTGGATTCCGTCAGTTCTGACAAGTCACTTTCATCTCCCCGGTCGTGTTGGAATGATCGGCATGGACATCAGGCCGATATTTCAAGTTTTAGACCCCCGGCCCCGACTTGGCAGTTCATTTGAATTCCGTCAGTTTTAGAAATGAAGTTTGAGCGCCGAGCTCAAACCGGGCATCCGATTTGGATTCCGTCAGTTCTGCCAAGTCACTTTCATCTCCCCGGTCGTGTTGGAATGATCGGCACGGGCATCCGGCCGGTATTTCAAGTTTTAGACCCCCGGCCCCGACCTGGCAGTTCATTTGAACCAAGTGCATTTTAGAAATGAAGTTTGAGCGCCGAGCTCAAACCGGGCATCCGATTTGGATTCCGTCAGTTCTGACAAGTCACTTTCATCTCCCCGGTCGTGTTGGAACGATCGGCACGGGCATCCGGCTGGTATTTCATGTTTTAGACCCCCGGCCCCGACCTGGCAGTTCATTTGAACCAAGTGTATTTTAGAAATGAAGTTTGAGCACCGAGCTCAAACCGGGCATCCGATTTGGATTCCGTCAGCTCTGACAAGTCACTTTCATCTCCCCGGTCGTGTTGGAACGATCGGCATGGGCATCCGACCGATATTTCAAATTTTAGACCCCCGGCCCCGACCTGGCAGTTCATTTGAACCAAGTGTATTTTAGAAATGAAGTTTGAGCGCCGAGCTCAAACCGGGCATCCGATTTAGATTCCGTCAGTTCTGACAAGTCACTATCATCTCCCCGGTCGTGTTGGAAATATCGGCACAGGCATCCGGCCGGTATTTCAAGTTTTAGACCCCCGGCCCCGACCTGGCAGTTCATTTGACGCAAGTGTATTTTAGAAATGAAGTTTGAGCGCCGAGCTCAAACCGGGCATCCGATTTGGATTCCGTCAGTTCTGACAAGTCACTTTCATCTCCCCGGTCGTGTTGGAATGATCGGCACGGGCATCCGGCCGGTATTTCAAGTTTTAGACCGCCGGCCCCGACCTGACAGTTCATTTGAACCAAGTGTATTTTAGAAATGATGTTTGAGCGCCGAGCTCAAACCGGGCATCCGATTTGGATTTCGTCAATTCTGAAAAGTCACTTTCATCTCCCCGGTCGTGTTGGAACGATCGGCACTAGCATCCGGCCGGTATTTCAAGTTTTAGACCCCCGGCCCCGACCTGGCAGTTCATTTGAACCAAGTGTATTTTAGAAATGACGTTTGAGCGCCGAGCTCAAACCGGGCATCCGATTTTGATTCCGTCAGTTCTGACAAGTCACTTTCATCTCCCCGGTCGTGTTGGAATGATCGGCACGGGCATCCGGCTGGTATTTCAAGTTTTAGACCCCCGGCCCCGACCTGGCAGTTCATTTGAACCAAGTGTATTTTAGAAATGAAGTTTGAGCGCCGAGCTCAAACCGGGCATCCGATTTGGATTCCGTCAGTTCTGACAAGTCACTTTCATCTCCCCGGTCGTGTTGGAATGATCGGCACGGGCATCCGGCCGGTATTTCAAGTTTTAGACGCCCGGCCCTGACCTGGCAGTTCATTTGAACCAAGTGCATTTTAGAAATGAAGTTTGAGCGCCGAGCTCAAACCGGACATCCGATTTGGATTCCGTCAGTTCTGACAAGTCACTTTCATCTTCCCGGTCGTGTTGGAACGATCGGCACGGGCATCCGACCGGTATTTCAAGTTTTAGCCCCCGGCCCCGACCTGGCAGTTCATTTGAACCAAGTGTATTTTAGAAATAAAGTTTGAGCGCCGAGCTCAAACCGGGCATCCGATTTGGATTCCGTCAGTTCTGACAAGTCACTTTCATCTCCCCGGTCGTGTTGGAATGATCGGCACGGGCATCCGGCCGGTATTTCAAGTTTTAGACCCCCGGCCCCGACCTGGCAGTTCATTTGAACCGTGTATTTTAGAAATGAAGTTTGAGCGCCGAGCTCAAACCGGGCATCCGATTTGGATTCCGTCAGTTCTGACAAGTCACTTTCATCTCCCCGGTCGTGTTGGAATGATCGGCACGGGCATCCGGCCGGTATTTCAAGTTTTAGACAGCCGGCCCCGACCTGGCAGTTCATTTGAACCAAGTGTATTTTAGAAATGATGTTTGAGCGCCGAGCTCAAACCGGGCATCCGATTTGGATTTCGTCAGTTCTGAAAAGTCACTTTCATCTCCCCGGTCGTGTTGGAACGATCGGCACTAGCATCTGGCCGGTATTTCAAGTTTTAGACCCCCGGCCCCGACCTGGCAGTTCATTTGAACCAAGTGTATTTTAGAAATGACGTTTGAGCGCCGAGCTCAAACCGGGCATCCGATTTTGATTCCGTCAGTTCTGACAAGTCACTTTCATCTCCCCGGTCGTGTTGGAATGATCGGCACGGGCATCCGGCCAGTATTTCAAGTTTTAGACCCCCGGCCCCGACCTGGCAGTTCATTTGAACCAAGTGTATTTTAGAAATGAAGTTTGAGCGCCGAGCTCAAACCGGGCATCCGATTTGGATTCCGTCAGTTCTGACAAGTCACTTTCATCTCCCCGGTCGTGTTGGAATGATCGGCACGGGCATCCGGCCGGTATTTCAAGTTTTAGACGCCCGGCCCTGACCTGGCAGTTCATTTGAACCAAGTGCATTTTAGAAATGAAGTTTGAGCGCCGAGCTCAAACCGGACATCCGATTTGGATTCCGTCAATTCTGACAAGTCACTTTCATCTCCCCGGTCGTGTTGGAACGATCGGCACGGGAATCCGGCCGGTATTTCAAGTTTTAGCCCCCGGCCCCGACCTGGCAGTTCATTTGAACCAAGTGTATTTTAGAAATGAAGTTTCAGCGCCGAGCTCAAACCGGGCATCCGATTTGGATTCCGTCAGTTCTGACAAGTCACTTTCATCTCCTCGGTCGTGTTGGAATGATCGGCACGGGCATCCGGCCGGTATTTCAAGTTTTAGACCCCCGGCCCCGACCTGGCAGTTCATTTGAACCAAGTGTATTTTCGAAATGAAGTTTGAGCGCCGAGCTCAAACCGGGCATCCGATTTGGATTCCGTCAGTTCTGACAAGTCACTTTCATCTCCCCGGTCGTGTTGGAATGATCAGCACGGGCATCCGGCCGGTATTTCAAGTTTTAGACCCCCGGCCCCGACCTGGCAGTTCATTTGAATTCCGTCTATTTTAGAAATGAAGTTTGAGCGCCCAGCACAAACCGGGCATCCGATTTGGATTCCGTCAGTTCTGACAAGTCACTTTCATCTCCCCGGTTGTGTTGGAACGATCGGCACGGCCATCCGTCCGGTATTTCAAGTTTTAGACCCCCGGCCCCGACCTGGCAGTTCATTTGAACCAAGTGTATTTTAGAAATGAAGTTTGAGCGCCGAGCTCAAACCGGGCATCCGATTTGAATTCCGTCAGTTCTGACAAGTCACTTACATCTCCCCGGTTGTGTTGGAATGATCGGCACGGGCATCCGGCCGGTATTTCAAGTTTTAGACCCCCGGCCCCGACTTGGCAGTTCATTTGAATTCCGTCAGTTTTAGAAATTAAGTTTGAGCGCCGAGCTCAAACCGGGCATCCGATTTGGATTCCGTCAACTCTGCCAAGTCACTTTCATCTCCCTGGTCGTGTTGGAATGATCGACACGGCCATATGGCCGGTATTTCAAGTTTTAAACCCCCGGCCCCGACCTGGCAGTTCATTTGAACCAAGTGTATTTTAGAAATGAAGTTTGAGCGCCGAGCTCAAACCGGGCATCCGATTTGAATTCCGTCAGTTCTGACAACTCACTTTCATCTCCCCGATCGTGTTGGAATGATCGGCACGGGCATCCGGCCGGTATTTCAAGTTTTAGACCGCCGGCCCCGACCTGGCAGTTCATTTGAACCAAGTGTATTTTAGAAATGATGTTTGAGCGCCGAGCTCAAACCGGGCATCCGATTTGGATTTCGTCAGTTCTGACAAGTCACTTTCATCTCCCCGGTCGTGTTGGAACGATCAGCACTAGCATCCGGCCGGTATTTCAAGTTTTAGACCCCCGGCCCCGACCTGGCAGTTCATTTGAACCAAGTGTATTTTAGAAATGACGTTTGAGCGCCGAGCTCAAACCGGGCATCCGATTTTGATTCCGTCAGTTCTGAAAAGTCACTTTCATCTCCCCGGTCGTGTTGGAATGATCGGCACGGGCATCCGGCCGGTATTTCAGGTTTTAGACCCCCGGCCCCGACATGGCAGTTCATTTGAACTAAGTGTATTTTAGAAATGAAGTTTGAGCGCCGAGCTCAAACCGGGCATCCGATTTGGATTCCGTCAGTTCTGACAAGTCACTTTCATCTCCCCGGTCATGTTGGAATGATCGGCACGGGAATCCGGCCGGTATTTCATGTTTTAGACCCCCGGCCCTGACCTGGCAGTTCATTTGAACCAAGTGCATTTTAGAAATGAAGTTTGAGCGCCGAGCTCAAACCGGACATCCGATTTGGATTCCGTCAGTTCTGACAAGTCACTTTCATCTGCCCGGTCGTGTTGGAACGATCGGCACGGGCATCCGGCCGGTATTTCAAGTTTTAGATCCCCGGCCCCGACCTGGCAGTTCATTTGAACCAAGTGTATTTTAGAAATGAAGTTTGAGCGCCGAGCTCAAACCGGGCATCCGATTTGGATTCCGTCAGTTCTGACAAGTCACTTTCATCTCCCCGGTCGTGTTGGAATGATCGGCACGGGCATCCGGCCAGTATTTCAAGTTTTAGACCCCCGGCCCCGACCTGGCAGTTCATTTGAACCAAGTGTATTTTAGAAATGAAGTTTGAGCGCCGAGCTCAAACCGGGCATCCGATTTGGATTCCGTCAGTTCTGACAAGTCACTTTCATCTCCCCGGTCGTGTTGGAATGATCGGCACGGGCATCCGGCCGGTATTTCAAGTTTTAGACCCCCGGCCCCGACCTGGCAGTTCATTTGAATTCCGTCTATTTTAGAAATGAAGTTTGAGCGCCGAGCTCAAACCGGGCATCCGATTTGGATTCCGTCAGTTCTGACAAGTCACTTTCATCTCCCCGGTCGTGTTGGAATGATCGGCATGGGCATCCGGCCGGTATTTCAAGTTTTAGACCCCCGGCCCCGACTTGGCAGTTCATTTGAATTCCGTCAGTTTTAGAAATGAAGTTTGAGCGCCGAGCTCAAACCGGGCATCCGATTTGGATTCCGTCAGTTCTGCCAAGTCACTTTCATCTCCCAGGTCGTGTTGGAATGATCGACACGGCCATCCGGCCGGTATTTCAAGTTTTAGACCCCCGGCCCCGACCTGGCAGTTCATTTGAACCAAGTGTATTTTAGAAATGAAGTTTCAGCGCCGAGCTCAAACCGGGCATCCGATTTGGATTCCGTCAGTTCCGACAAGTCACTTTCATCTCCCCGGTCGTGTTGGAATGATCGGCACGGCCATCCGGCCGGTATTTCAAGTTTTAGACCCCCGGCCCCGACCTGGCAGTTCATTTGAACCAAGTGTATTTTAGAAATGAAGTTTGAGCGCCGAGCTCAAACCGGGCATCCGATTTGGATTACGTCAGTTCTGATAAGTCACTTTCATCTCCCCGGTCGTGTTGGAACGATCGGCACGGGCATCCGGCTGGTATTTCATGTTTTAGACCCCCGGCCCCGACCTGGCAGTTCATTTGAACCAAGTGTATTTTAGAAATGAAGTTTGAGCGCCGAGCTCAAACCGGGCATCCGATTTGGATTACGTCAGTTCTGATAAGTCACTTTCATCTCCCCGGTCGTGTTGGAACGATCGGCACGGGCATCCGGCTGGTATTTCATGTTTTAGACCCCCGGCCCCGACCTGGCAGTTCATTTGAACCAAGTGTATTTTAGAAATGAAGTTTGAGCACCGAGCTCAAACCGGGCATCCGATTTGGATTCCGTCAGCTCTGAGAAGTTACTTTCATCTCCCCGGTCGTGTTGGAACGATCGGCATGGGCATCCGACCGATATTTCAAGTTTTAGACCCCCGGCCCCGACCTGGCAGTTCATTTGAACCAAGTGTATTTTAGAAATGAAGTTTGAGCGCCGAGCTCAAACCGGGCATCCGATTTGGATTCCGTCAGTTCTGACAAGTCACTTTCATCTCCCCGGTCGTGTTGGAAATATCGGCACAGGCATCCGGCCGGTATTTCAAGTTTTAGACCCCCGGCCCCGACCTGGCAGTTCATTTGAAGCAAGTGTATTTTAGAAATGAAGTTTGAGCGCCGAGCTCAAACCGGGCATCCGATTTGGATTCCGTCAGTTCTGACAAGTCACTTTCATCTCCCCGGTCGTGTTGGAATGATCGGCACGGGCATCTGGCCGGTATTTCAAGTTTTAGACCGCCGGCCCCGACCTGGCAGTTCATTTGAACCAAGTGTATTTTAGAAATGATGTTTGAGCGCCGAGCTCAAACCGGGCATCCGATTTGGATTTCGTCAGTTCTGAAAAGTCACTTTCATCTCCCCGGTCGTGTTGGAACGATCGGCACTAGCATCCGGCCGGTATTTCAAGTTTTAGACCCCCGGCCCCGACCTGGCAGTTCATTTGAACAAAGTGTATTTTAGAAATGACGTTTGAGCGCCGAGCTCAAACCGGGCATCCGATTTGGATTCCGTCAGTTCTGACAAGTCACTTTCATCTCCCCGGTCGTGTTGGAATGATCGGCACGGGCATCCGGCCGGTATTTCAAGTTTTAGACCCCCGGCCCCGACCTGGCAGTTCATTTGAACCAAGTGTATTTTAGAAATGAAGTTTGAGCGCCGAGCTCAAACCGGGCATCCGATTTGCATTCCGTCAGTTCTGACAAGTCACTTTCATCTCCCCGGTCGTGTTGGAATGATCGGCACGGGCATCCGGCCGGTATTTCAAGTTTTAGATGCCCGGCCCTGACCTGGCAGTTCATTTGAACCAAGTGCATTTTAGAAATGAAGTTTGAGCGCCGAGCTCAAACCGGACATCCGATTTGGATTCCGTCAGTTCTGACAAGTCACTTTCATCTCCTTGGTCGTGTTGGAACGATCGGTACGGGCATCCGGCCGGTATTTCAAGTTTTAGCCCCCGGCCCCGACCTGGCAGTTCATTTGAACCAAGTGTATTTTAGAAATGAAGTTTGAGCGCCGAGCTCAAACCGGGCATCCGATTTGGATTCCGTCAGTTCTGACAAGTCACTTTCATCTCCCCGGTCGTGTTGGAATGATCGGCATGGGCATCCGTCCGGTATTTCAAGTTTTAGACCCCCGGCCCCGACCTGGCAGTTCATTTGAACCAAGTGTATTTTAGAAATGAAGTTTGAGCGCCGAGCTCAAACCGGGCATCCGATTTGGATTCCGTCAGTTCTGACAAGTCACTTTCATCTCCCCGGTCTGTAGATCTCTTTTAAAAATCCACACTTAAATATAAAAAAGCAATAGATATGATGAAAGCAATAAAATAGCACGAGGTGCTAAAAGGAGGTTGTGATCGCCAGAGACGCGAACGCCTCAAAAGATATAACAATTAATGAAGGGGAGAGATCGCGAAGAATACCTTGAAAGTGCGGGGATGTGAGTACTCCTTTTCTCTTCAAGATCGGCCGGCCGACGAAGAGAGTCTTCAATCAATTACCCTTGTAAGAAAAGACAAACACCAAAAGATATGGATTAGAAACAATGGTGTAGCATCAAATTCCATAAAAATATATGAGCATGAAAAATAGGGACAATACACACCTTAAGGGGATTGCCCTTAAACCCCTATGCAATGAGGGTGGGAGATATATGAATGATATGAAAAATAAAGAAAAGGATGTGCAAGGGATGCACTGTCGGAGGTTCTCAACGTGGTTGAGAAGAAAGGAATTAATAGGATATAAACATGATGAAGGTATATGCATGCACGTATGTTTAAGATAATAAAAGGAAAGGAAAAAGAAGAGCATGTGCTTTGGCCTTGGATGCTCGATGGGGAGATGCAGAGGCTCCTCCTTCGGCCAGCAGCAGCAACAGCAGCAGCGCCTGTGAGAAAACAAAGCAAAAGGAAAAACAAACGGAGGGGAAGAAGGGGGTCCAACCGAACAACAGAGCGATCGGCCCTATTAAAAAGGTAGAAGAGAAGGTAAGAAGGAAAGAGTACAAGGTAAGGAAAGATAAGAACGGGCAAGAGCCCAAAGAGGGGAGGATAAGACTGGGCAAGAGCCCAAACGAAGCAGGGACTCTCTGGGGAAAGGCTGCGTTCATTCGGAACACAAAACTGAAACACGACTTGGACCAGGGCGTCAATTAAAGAATTGACGACCTGCCAAAGGGCGTCTTTTAAAAACACGCCTTATCTAAGGGCGTTAATTAAAAAATCAATTTTAGAATTTATTTGAAAAATTGTGAAACACGTCTGATTCAAAGGCGTTAATTAAAACACGCCCTAACCAAAGACGTTAATTTAAAATATTCAAAATAGGGCCATTTTTCATTTCTCAATATTATTTTCCCATTTTTTAGGTGAAGGTGCATCTCGTCGCCCTAATTCCAACGACTATTTTTGTGAATTTTTCTGACACCCGGAAGGCCACCAAATCACCTCTGGAAGGGGTTGAAAAATAATATTAAAATATTCAATTTGAAAGTCACGCCCTCACATACGGCGTTATTCAATTTTCGATTTTTTTTATTCTTTTCCAATTAAAAATAACGTCTATGGTTAAGGCGTTAATTCTCGAAAAATTCCGAAAAAATTCCAGAAAAATCCAGAAAAATAGGAAATTCAAAGAATGGACGCCCTTCAGTATAGTCGTTAATTTTTTAAGAAACGCCCATGTATAAGTCGTTATTTAAAAGACGCCCCACGTCAAGTCGTTATTTCTGAAAAATAGAGAAAAATGCCCAAAAAAATCCAGAAAAATCTAGAAAAATTCAGAAAAATCCAGAAAAATAGGGGAAAATAGGAAAAGAGATAAAAAAGGGAGAAATCCAAGAAAAGTGAGAAAAACCACTCAAATAGAACTAATTTGAGGGTCAAATTGGGGCATTACAAGGCAATATGAGATGTACTCATAGTAACGTCAATTTTGGCGTGTCTACAGCTGCCCCGCCTTGGCGTCTGCTTTGCAAGGGAGCGTAGCAAACTGAAAAGTAGATGCCAAGGTGTGATGAGACACGCAATCAACATCACTTGATGAGAATCAAATCAGAAGCACGAGATGAAGCAATCCCGGGAAATTCAATGAAACCAACGATGTTCGGATAAAACGGGGAGGTGTGCACGCGGTGCACGAAGGAGATAAAATAAATGATCAACTTCCAGCGCGGTGGAAGTACCTCAGGTCACAAACCTGTAGGTTTCACCATTGGGGAGCGGTTACCAGCTAGTGGACGTGCTGCAGCCAAGGTGGATCAAAGAGAAAATGATTAAAATAAGATGATAGAAATCCAAACAAGGAGCTTTCGAGAAAATGACCCAAAACAGCGACAAAACGAACTGAGGACTCAATTCGGCATGGAATATCTCACATTGAAGATCAAGATCAATTTGACCCACAAAAACAGCTTATCAGAATGATTTTTCGACAATTGTTTCAAATTCCTACATGAATGCATGCTGGGTTTAAAGGGAAAATAAATCAAATGAAAATATAGAATAATCAAGGATAATATTGTTAAACTACCAAGACTGGGTCAAGAAACCAATTTCGCGAGCTGATACTAAGCCGAAGCCCGTTTATCCACGCACCAACTCGTAAAAGGGAACCATCGTCCCCAGTCTTGGACGGCTCAACGGCCTATCCGTATGACTAAGACGCCTCTGGAATCGTCATCGTTTTTGATGAAGGGGAACTCAAATTCCAGATTTACCAAAGCCACAAGGTCCTTGATATGCTATAGTAACATATGTAACATAAGTAGAATGCATACAGGGAGATGGTGATAGTAATAAGCATGGGGAACTGAGAAATGAGCTGCAAGCACCGTGGGACTTTGATGATGATGCCCAGTCGGCGGGACCAAGGGCTTCTTATCCTGCGCTCAAAAATTCATCAGCCAAGATATAAAAGCTAACAAACAATGAATGAGGCATTTAAGCATAACAATCATCAAAGCATCAATCATAGCATGTATATGGCATGAATAGCATAAGTCAAATCATGGTATTACAAATCGTCATTATTTGTTGTTTGTCATGAGGATGACAATCTGGCTAATCAAGTTTTGGAGTTAAATAATCAGGATCTGATAATGCCCATCGGCGGAGTAATCAGATGAAACGAGCAGGAGTTGATTGAAAGATTTGGAGATGAATAATCATGAGATATGATAATCAGAATGATATAGGGAGATGATGCCCCTGGGTGGCATGATAATATCGGGAAGAATCAACGGCTTGATAGCAATGATTGGAGAAAGGACTCATCCCGTGCTCTTGGTCCTTGCAAAGCTGTTCCTGTAAAACACCATCAGAAAATACAATGCAATCTTTTTGGAGTTTGGAAATATGCAAATTTTTATGGAGTTTTGGAATATGCAAATTTTTGTGAAGTTTTGAGAAAGATATTCAAATTTTTATGAGTTTTGATCAATATGCAAATTTTTGTGAAGTTTTGAGAAAGGTATTCAAATTTTTATGGATTTTGGACAAGAAATATTCAATTTTTTTGTTTGATTTTGGTTAGACATTGCTAAAGCAGCATCAAAGGGTATTTTAAACCACTGGCTAGGGGTCCTCGTTCCTTCCCTTTTTACTTAAAACAGCTTAAAGCTGGGCGTGCATTGTAAGGTGGCGCCCTATAACCGACCGCCTTTGATCAACGGTGCCCCTACCAAGGCCATACCCGAGAAACATTCGGTCTTGGAGGGAGAAGAGAAGAATAATTGGAGATAAGCTTTACGCAGGATGGGAGATATCAAGACTTGAATTCCTTCCAAGGTGCTTCCCCTCAAAGAGATAGTCTGTTGTGCCGGGACTTTGTGCCTTTGATTTTTAGACCCTTGACATGCATACGACCAGGGTTTTCCCTGCGGGGACTTTGCCACTCTTGACATGCCTTAATTCATACTTTTACTTTTATCGAAATTCTGACTTGATTTTCATAATAGCCCTTTTGGCTAAATGTATATCATGAAAACTCATTTAATTTGGGTCAAGACTGCCCCTATTTGAGACTCCTCTCGTATTGGGGATTACCAAGGTTGGTCATCTCATCCGTCAACCTCTTGCCCCTGCATGCGGCCGAGTAAAGAAGAGAAAAGACTTTCAGATATACTCATGGCATGGCCAAAGTAGCAACGGTGTTTTAACCAAAGGAGCCGGCTAAGGACGCCGTGAAGTGTGTGGAATGCCCAGCTGAAGGTTACTCTTAACAAGCAGGGAGAGAATGTCGAATTCCCAGCGCGGATTTTTATTAACCAGAGGTGCTGCAAAAGCAAGCCTAAAGACTCTCTTGAGAATGATTTCAATTAAACCAAAGCTTAAGATAAAGGTTTAAAACACCACTCTTAATCTCGTTAAGAAGCACTTGATTTTGAAAATCATGCGTGAAGTAATGAGAAAATGATATCATTAAAATGCGTACTTACGCCAATATGTTACCTTGCAACCTTTGTAGAAGCAGCTGCCGCGAGAAGCGATCTTGATCATCGTGAGATTTGTCCTCTTTGGCAGTCAAAAGAATTGGAAGCAAAGGATTTGAAAGTGGCTTAACAAGAGGGAGTGGTGCCAAGACCAGACTCAGACGAATAAGGAGAAAAAGGAAGAGAGGCGAGGGCTAGAACTCCCTTGCTAAGGTGTGGAAACCCTGATCACATGGAACAATCTACAGAAGGAGAGGAGAATTAGAAGGAGGAGTGAGGACTAAAGCCTCGAAAACAATGGGAGAAAGAGCAAATGCCCAAGGCAGTGGATGTTGAAGAAGTTGGGTCAGACCCGGAATCAGGGGGAATTAGAAGAAGAAATTGGTAGATAGAAAGAGGTGGATCCGGAGGGTCCGGAGGTAAAGGAGGAGAATCGTAATAGGAGGAATCATCCGGGGGCTCCGGAGGGATAACGAAAGAAGGGACGCGATGCCCTGGGGAGAAATGGGGAAAAAGATGATGAAAAAGATGACGAAAAAGGAAGAAGAGAATAAAAGATATGGAGTCCCGGAGGAGCAAAAAGATGAATTGAAGGAAATATGGAAGGTCCGGAGGTTCCGGAGGAAGTAAATGGAAAGGGACGCGATGTCCAGGGAGGAGAGGAAAATCCGGAGGTTCCGGAGGAATGAAATCAGGAAGGAGAAGATGGAAAGGGGCGTCGTGCCCGGGGAAAAGATAGAGAGAATCAGATGAAGAATCCGGAGGTTCCGGAGGAATGATGGAAGGAGGGACGCGATGCCCAAGAAGGTCCGGAGGTTCCGGTGAAATGAGATGGAAGGGGGCGCGATGCCCGAGGGGAAAGTCCGGAGGTTCCGGAGGAAGCAAATAGAAAGGGGCGTGATGCCCGGGGAAAAGATAGAGAGAATCAGATGAAGAATCCGGAGGTTCCGGAGGAATGAAATCAGTAAGGAGAAGATGGAAAGGTGCGTCGTGCCCGAGAGAAAGGTCCGGAGGTTCCGGAGAAATAGAATCAGAAAGGGCGAGATGCCCAAAGAGGAGGGATAAAATTCCTGGAGGTTCCAGGGAAATGGCAGGAAGGGGGACGCGATGCCCCAAGGAGAGTGGATAAAAGGATGAATATGAATAAGATGGGAAATGCGGAATATCCGGCGGTGCCGGAAGGCGGGGAAGATACGGGTTTGGAAACCCGGGAAGCAGGAGGTGCAAATGTATGCAAAATGATGGATGCAATGAATGCAAAGAATGGAATGAATGAATGAATGAAAAATGCATGAAATTCGAAGAAGATGAAGAATGTGAAGAGTGAGAAGGTGAGATCCTCCTCTTTTCCCTTGGAGTGGCCCATGAAGAAAAGGTGATTGAAATGGATATGGATGAAGTTGAATGAACAAGAGTGGAAGAAATAGGGGACGACCCCTTAAGACAATTGCCCCTCCACGGCAGTGAACATGTACGACCAATTGGCCCAATAAAGGAAGCTTCAATAAATGACCACCCCCTTGGAAAGCGAAGATCAATAAGGTGAGGGAGTCGTAGAGTTGGAACATGAAGCATCGCCATGCCCATTGATGGTGATGAATATGGGATGTTGAATAAAATGGGCATTCGCCCCTTGTAAGGAATAATGAATTCGGAATTCGGAAATTGGAACAAGGGGTGCCCTGCCCGGCCCTTAGACGGCATCAACGCCCGGCATGGCGGCGACTTGGCTTCTTCGACCGTGCTTGGCACAATAACCCGGATTGTCATCCGGCAAATGAATTCTTGAATCTTGAATGGCACGGCCAAATCCTTGCTGCTCGGCTCTTGATTATCTTCAGCACCTGTGCTTGCAGAAGGCCCCCCATTCCGAGTAGTAAGGGGAGGTGAAGCGGAGGCGGAAGGCTCCATGAATGGTGGAGTTATAATGGAAGGTGTTGGCGTAAGTGGAGGTGGAGGTTCAAACACATCGAGTTTCTCCCTTTGCTTGCAAGCGGTCGGGATTGGCTCGGGTGCAAAAAGTGGTGGATCCTGCTCAGAATTAACCATAGGTAAAGGCGAAAGGCTATGTGGTGGAGGTATGGGTTTTGGGGTTAAAGGCATAATGGAGGGTAATGGTGGTGAAATTGGGTAAGTGGAGGCCGAGGTGGAGGCTAGTGGGAGGCTGTTTAGGGAAGGTTTAATGATGGGTTCGACGGAGGCTAATGGTGTGGAGGTAGATGGCTTAACGGGTGGAGGTTTAATGGTGGAAGGCTTGGGGGAGGCCAGTGTTGCGGGGGTTAATGGTGTAATAGGGGGAGGTGCGATGTATGCGGCGTCAAGGATAGGAGGAGACTTACAATGTGCCGGTGTGGGTGATTGAAGTATCGACCCATCATCGTAACACCAATTAGTCTCATAAATAGGGATTGGATCGGGGATGGTTTCATCCTGAGCAGGAGGTTTATCGAATGAAAGTGGAGGGAGCGGGAAATTAAGGAAACTCGGAAGGGGTGCCTGCGGAGCTTCATCATCATCGTACGCTGCCTCAGATTCTTCAATTGCCGGCTCTTCCTTGCTTGGAATGCCGAAGTCATAATCATCCATCCTGTCTTTCCATTCATTCTCCATCTTTGTAATTTCGTCTAAAGCGGCATGGAGAGGATTGACTGGAGTAGGAGGAGCCGTGACCCTCTTTATTTGTTCCTCCATCAAAGTAATCTTATCGAGCAGAGTTTGCTGGAGGGGTGTAACATGAACAACAGGAGGTTGGCAGGGCCTTGAAGGAGGAGGGGCCGCATAAAAAGGCCATGGAGGGGAGTTGACGGGATGACCCGTAAAAGAACCCGGACGGGCCGGATTGCAAGGAGTAAAAGGGCCTCGGGGCCGTGATGGAGGAGGAATAGAAGGAGGCGGATGTCGGACCACCCGAGGAGGAGTGTGAATAGAAGGGGATGGGTAATGGGCTACCCGAGTAGAATGAACAGGAGGAGATGGGTAATGGGCTACCCGATCAGGATTGGAAGGAGATGGGTGATGGGCCACCCGAATACAATTGGAAAGAGGTGGGTGATGGGCCACCCGTGTAGAATTGGAGGGAGATGCATGTGATGTACCCTCAACGGCGGCCTTAAGGGCTTGGATCTGTTGAGGGGTAAGATGATCTAATGCATGAATGATCTGGGAGACTTTCCCGTCATTAGGATGAGACGGTCCCGTAGGAATAGTGGCTCGAAATTGAGGAGGGGGACCATGAAGATGGACATTACCCATGGGTCGGGCATGACCATGAGAATAAGGGCGTGGTCCCTTGAAAGTATGGTGAGAATGATGAACATGTTGAAATTGAGGATATGAAGTGCTAGGCTGTGCATCCTCATGAATCGAATTGAACATGTTTCTATCATGGTAAGCCATTATATAATCAAAATTCTCAATAATTATGCAAATAAGCACACAAGTTGGAATGGTTACCGTGATTTTTATTTGTTTGAACCTTGGTGAATTAAGGATTTTAGCAAAGTTTGGAATGATTCACACAAGGGGGGAACCTAGTTTCAGTATGATTTGAACTTCAATGCCAACTAGGGATCCTCTCTCACCGTATAGGCCAACTAACTCGGGACTTCAAAAGGGTACAACCTGCCCGGCGTCCGTGAGGGAATCCACGGGTGCGGGGACTTACGGAGGCTTGGAAAAGGGATTTCCGGTCCAAAGAGACGGAATGCTCAATGGAGGGTCGTCCCGATTCCAAGAGGGTGTGTGGCTCCTAGTATAAAGAGATAAGGCCTCTCAAACCAATGCAAAATGAATGAATGAATGCAAGATATAAGCAGAAATATGATACAGTGATAAACAAAGGAGTTCGGTGAAAACACAGGAATAAGACGCCCTGGGGCAGGGCGCTACCAATCAAAAGGCGCCCTGGGGCAGGGCGTGAAACACTGTGGGGGGCCCACAGGCAAGGTAAAACGCGCCCTAGATCAAGGCGCTAAAACTCAAATAAACGCCTCTGGCGAGGACGTTAAAATGCAATAGATGCCAACCAAGTCAAAGAAACGCCCTGGGGTGAGGCGTTACAAAGGAAAGGACGCCCTTGGGGTAGGGCGTCAAATTATAAAACGCACCTTGATGTGGGGCGCTACGCAACAAAGAAACGCCCTGCTCTAGGGCGTGAATTCTCAGTGTAGGAGATATGAATAAAAACGCCCTGTCAGAAGGCGTTACTCATGAAAGAGACGCCCTTGGAGGAGGGCGTTAAACGAAAACACGCCTCTGACAGGGGCGTGAATTAGCTTCCTTCAGAAGCTCCTCCACGGCCAGAAATGACAGAAGCACTCACAGCAGCAGGGCAATCAACAGATTAAAAGAATCATGCTCATCAAAATTTTAAATAAGTGGAAATTTTAAAACAAATCTATTCAATTGACAAATCACTTAGGGGAGAGTGCAAAGCACAATGGAGGGTGCCCGAGGGGCACAAAGGAAAGGGTACCGAGGGTACCAATGGGAAAGGGCACACGTGGGTGCCAAAGGGAAAGGGGTAATCAAAATAAAAACAAGAAAGGGTCCCACCGTGATCGCCAATTTGTAGATCTCTTTTAAAAATCCACACTTAAATATAAAAAAGCAATAGATATGATGAAAGCAATAAAATAGCACGAGGTGCTAAAAGGAGGTTGTGATCGCCAGAGACGCGAACGCCTCAAAAGATATAACAATTAATGAAGGGGAGAGATCGCGAAGAATACCTTGAAAGTGCGGGGATGTGAGTACTCCTTTTCTCTTCAAGATCGGCCGGCCGACGAAGAGAGTCTTCAATCAATTACCCTTGTAAGAAAAGACAAACACCAAAAGATATGGATTAGAAACAATGGTGTAGCATCAAATTCCATAAAAATATATGAGCATGAAAAATAGGGACAATACACACCTTAAGGGGATTGCCCTTAAACCCCTATGCAATGAGGGTGGGAGATATATGAATGATATGAAAAATAAAGAAAAGGATGTGCAAGGGATGCACTGTCGGAGGTTCTCAACGTGGTTGAGAAGAAAGGAATTAATAGGATATAAACATGATGAAGGTATATGCATGCACGTATGTTTAAGATAATAAAAGGAAAGGAAAAAGAAGAGCATGTGCTTTGGCCTTGGATGCTCGATGGGGAGATGCAGAGGCTCCTCCTTCGGCCAGCAGCAGCAACAGCAGCAGCGCCTGTGAGAAAACAAAGCAAAAGGAAAAACAAACGGAGGGGAAGAAGGGGGTCCAACCGAACAACAGAGCGATCGGCCCTATTAAAAAGGTAGAAGAGAAGGTAAGAAGGAAAGAGTACAAGGTAAGGAAAGATAAGAACGGGCAAGAGCCCAAAGAGGGGAGGATAAGACTGGGCAAGAGCCCAAACGAAGCAGGGACTCTCTGGGGAAAGGCTGCGTTCATTCGGAACACAAAACTGAAACACGACTTGGACCAGGGCGTCAATTAAAGAATTGACGACCTGCCAAAGGGCGTCTTTTAAAAACACGCCTTATCTAAGGGCGTTAATTAAAAAATCAATTTTAGAATTTATTTAAAAATTGTGAAACACGTCTGATTCAAAGGCGTTAATTAAAACACGCCCTAACCAAAGACGTTAATTTAAAATATTCAAAATAGGGCCATTTTTCATTTCTCAATATTATTTTCCCATTTTTTAGGTGAAGGTGCATCTCGTCGCCCTAATTCCAACGACTATTTTTGTGAATTTTTCTGACACCCGGAAGGCCACCAAATCACCTCTGGAAGGGGTTGAAAAATAATATTAAAATATTCAATTTGAAAGTCACGCCCTCACATACGGCGTTATTCAATTTTCGATTTTTTTTATTCTTTTCCAATTAAAAATAACGTCTATGGTTAAGGCGTTAATTCTCGAAAAATTCCGAAAAAATTCCAGAAAAATCCAGAAAAATAGGAAATTCAAAGAATGGACGCCCTTCAGTATAGTCGTTAATTTTTTAAGAAACGCCCATGTATAAGTCGTTATTTAAAAGACGCCCCACGTCAAGTCGTTATTTCTGAAAAATAGAGAAAAATGCCCAAAAAAATTCAGAAAAATCTAGAAAAATTCAGAAAAATCCAGAAAAATAGGAGAAAATAGGAAAAGAGATAAAAAAGGGAGAAATCCAAGAAAAGTGAGAAAAACCACTCAAATAGAACTAATTTGAGGGTCAAATTGGGGCATTACAAGGCAATATGAGATGTACTCATATTAACGTCAATTTTGGCGTGTCTACACGGTCGTGTTGGAATGATCGGCACGGGCATCCGGCCGGTATTTCAAGTTTTAAACCCCCGGCCCCGACCTGGCAGTTCATTTGAATTCCGTCTATTTTAGAAATGAAGTTTGAGCGCCGAGCTCAAACCGGGCATCCGATTTGGATTCCGTCAATTCTGACAAGTCACTTTCATCTCCCCGGCTGTGTTGGAATGATCGGCACGGGCATCCGGCCGGTATTTCAAGTTTTAGACCCCCGGCCCCGCCCTGGCCGTTCATTTGAATTCCGTCTATTTTAGAAATGAAGTTTGAGCGCCGAGCACAAACCGGGCATCCGATTTGGATTCCGTCAGTTCTGACAAGTCACTTTCATCTCCCCGGTTGTGTTGGAACGATCGGCACGGCCATCCGTCCGGTATTTCAAGTTTTAGACCCCCGGCCCCGACCTGGCAGTTCATTTGAACCAAGTGTATTTTAGAAATGAAGTTTGAGCGCCGAGCTCAAACCGGGCATCCGATTTGGATTCCGTCAGTTCTGACAAGTCACTTTCATCTCCCCGGTCGTGTTGGAATGATCGGCACGGGCATCCGGCCGGTATTTCAAGTTTTAGACAGCCGGCCCCGACCTGGCAGTTCATTTGAACCAAGTGTATTTTAGAAATGATGTTTGAGCGCCGAGCTCAAACCGGGCATCCGATTTGGATTTCGTCAGTTCTGAAAAGTCACTTTCATCTCCCCGGTCGTGTTGGAACGATCGGCACTAGCATCTGGCCGGTATTTCAAGTTTTAGACCCCCGGCCCCGACCTGGCAGTTCATTTGAACCAAGTGTATTTTAGAAATGACGTTTGAGCGCCGAGCTCAAACCGGGCATCCGATTTGGATTCCGTCAGCTCTGACAAGTCACTTTCATCTCCCCGGTCGTGTTGGAACGATCGGCATGGGCATCCGACCGATATTTCAAATTTTAGACCCCCGGCCCCGACCTGGCAGTTCATTTGAACCAAGTGTATTTTAGAAATGAAGTTTGAGCGCCGAGCTCAAACCGGGCATCCGATTTAGATTCCGTCAGTTCTGACAAGTCACTATCATCTCCCCGGTCGTGTTGGAAATATCGGCACAGGCATCCGGCCGGTATTTCAAGTTTTAGACCCCCGGCCCCGACCTGGCAGTTCATTTGAAGCAAGTGTATTTTAGAAATGAAGTTTGAGCGCCGAGCTCAAACCGGGCATCCGATTTGGATTCCGTCAGTTCTGACAAGTCACTTTCATCTCCCCGGTCGTGTTGGAATGATCGGCACGGGCATCCGGCCGGTATTTCAAGTTTTAGACCGCCGGCCCCGACCTGGCAGTTCATTTGAACCAAGTGTATTTTAGAAATGATGTTTGAGCGCCGAGCTCAAACCGGGCATCCGATTTGGATTTCGTCAATTCTGAAAAGTCACTTTCATCTCCCCGGTCGTGTTGGAACGATCGGCACTAGCATCCGGCCGGTATTTCAAGTTTTAGACCCCCGGCCCCGACCTGGCAGTTCATTTGAACCAAGTGTATTTTAGAAATGACGTTTGAGCGCCGAGCTCAAACCGGGCATCCGATTTTGATTCCGTCAGTTCTGACAAGTCACTTTCATCTCCCCGGTCGTGTTGGAATGATCGGCACGGGCATCCGGCCGGTATTTCAAGTTTTAGACCCCCGGCCCCGACCTGGCAGTTCATTTGAACCAAGTGTATTTTAGAAATGAAGTTTGAGCGCCGAGCTCAAACCGGGCATCCGATTTGGATTCCGTCAGTTCTGACAAGTCACTTTCATCTCCCCGGTCGTGTTAGAATGATCGGCACGGGCATCCGGCCGGTATTTCAAGTTTTAGACGCCCGGCCCTGACCTGGCAGTTCATTTGAACCAAGTGCATTTTAGAAATGAAGTTTGAGCGCCGAGCTCAAACCGGACATCCGATTTGGATTCCGTCAGTTCTGACAAGTCACTTTCATCTTCCCGGTCGTGTTGGAACGATCGGCACGGGCATCCGACCGGTATTTCAAGTTTTAGCCCCCGGCCCCGACCTGGCAGTTCATTTGAACCAAGTGTATTTTAGAAATAAAGTTTGAGCGCCGAGCTCAAACCGGGCATCCGATTTGGATTCCGTCAGTTCTGACAAGTCACTTTCATCTCCCCGGTCGTGTTGGAATGATCGGCACGGGCATCCGGCCGGTATTTCAAGTTTTAGACCCCCGGCCCCGACCTGGCAGTTCATTTGAACCAAGTGTATTTTAGAAATGAAGTTTGAGCGCCGAGCTCAAACCGGGCATCCGATTTGGATTCCGTCAGTTCTGACAAGTCACTTTCATCTCCCCGGTCGTGTTGGAATGATCGGCACGGGCATCCGGCCGGTATTTCAAGTTTTAGACAGCCGGCCCCGACCTGGCAGTTCATTTGAACCAAGTGTATTTTAGAAATGATGTTTGAGCGCCGAGCTCAAACCGGGCATCCGATTTGGATTTCGTCAGTTCTGAAAAGTCACTTTCATCTCCCCGGTCGTGCTGGAACGATCGGCACTAGCATCTGGCCGGTATTTCAAGTTTTAGACCCCCGGCCCCGACCTGGCAGTTCATTTGAACCAAGTGTATTTTAGAAATGACGTTTGAGCGCCGAGCTCAAACCGGGCATCCGATTTTGATTCCGTCAGTTCTGACAAGTCACTTTCATCTCCCCGGTCGTGTTGGAATGATCGGCACGGGCATCCGGCCAGTATTTCAAGTTTTAGACCCCCGGCCCCGACCTGGCAGTTCATTTGAACCAAGTGTATTTTAGAAATGAAGTTTGAGCGCCGAGCTCAAACCGGGCATCCGATTTGGATTCCGTCAGTTCTGACAAGTCACTTTCATCTCCCCGGTCGTGTTGGAATGATCGGCACGGGCATCCGGCCGGTATTTCAAGTTTTAGACGCCCGGCCCTGACCTGGCAGTTCATTTGAACCAAGTGCATTTTAGAAATGAAGTTTGAGCGCCGAGCTCAAACCGGACATCCGATTTGGATTCCGTCAGTTCTGACAAGTCACTTTCATCTCCCCGGTCGTGTTGGAACGATCGGCACGGGAATCCGGCCGGTATTTCAAGT
Source organism: Amorphophallus konjac (assembly GCA_022559845.1). NCBI lineage: Eukaryota > Viridiplantae > Streptophyta > Magnoliopsida > Alismatales > Araceae > Amorphophallus > Amorphophallus konjac. The sequence goes on from JAHNEJ010000343.1 coordinate 27,330, forward strand.
TTTAGCCCCCGGCCCCGACCTGGCAGTTCATTTGAACCAAGTGTATTTTAGAAATGAAGTTTCAGCGCCGAGCTCAAACCGGGCATCCGATTTGGATTCCGTCAGTTCTGACAAGTCACTTTCATCTCCTCGGTCGTGTTGGAATGATCGGCACGGGCATCCGGCCGGTATTTCAAGTTTTAGACCCCCGGCCCCGACCTGGCAGTTCATTTGAACCAAGTGTATTTTAGAAATGAAGTTTGAGCGCCGAGCTCAAACCGGGCATCCGATTTGGATTCCGTCAGTTCTGACAAGTCACTTTCATCTCCCCGGTCGTGTTGGAATGATCAGCACGGGCATCCGGCCGGTATTTCAAGTTTTAGACCCCCGGCCCCGACCTGGCAGTTCATTTGAATTCCGTCTATTTTAGAAATGAAGTTTGAGCGCCCAGCACAAACCGGGCATCCGATTTGGATTCCGTCAGTTCTGACAAGTCACTTTCATCTCCCCGGTTGTGTTGGAACGATCGGCACGGCCATCCGTCCGGTATTTCAAGTTTTAGACCCCCGGCCCCGACCTGGCAGTTCATTTGAACCAAGTGTATTTTAGAAATGAAGTTTGAGCGCCGAGCTCAAACCGGGCATCCGATTTGGATTCCGTCAGTTCTGACAAGTCACTTTCATCTCCCCGGTTGTGTTGGAATGATCGGCACGGGCATCCGGCCGGTATTTCAAGTTTTAGACCCCCGGCCCCGACTTGGCAGTTCATTTGAATTCCGTCAGTTTTAGAAATTAAGTTTGAGCGCCGAGCTCAAACCGGGCATCCGATTTGGATTCCGTCAGTTCTGCCAAGTCACTTTCATCTCCCCGGTCGTGTTGGAATGATCGACACGGCCATATGGCCGGTATTTCAAGTTTTAGACCCCCGGCCCCGACCTGGCAGTTCATTTGAACCAAGTGTATTTTAGAAATGAAGTTTGAGCGCCGAGCTCAAACCGGGCATCCGATTTGGATTTCGTCAGTTCTGAAAAGTCACTTTCATCTCCCCGGTCATGTTGGAACGATCGGCACTAGCATCCGGCCGGTATTTCAAGTTTTAGACCCCCGGCCCCGACCTGGCAGTTCATTTGAACAAAGTGTATTTTAGAAATGACGTTTGAGCGCCGAGCTCAAACCGGGCATCCGATTTTGATTCCGTCAGTTCTGATAAGTCACTTTCATCTCCCCGGTCGTGTTGAAATGATCGGCACGGGCATCCGGCCGGTATTTCAAGTTTTAGACCCCCGGCCCCGACCTGGCAGTTCATTTGAACCAAGTGTATTTTAGAAATGAAGTTTGAGCGCCGAGCTCAAACCGGGCATCCGATTTGCATTCCGTCAGTTCTGACAAGTCACTTTCATCTCCCCGGTCGTGTTGGAATGATCGGCACGGGCATCCGGCCGGTATTTCAAGTTTTAGATGCCCGGCCCTGACCTGGCAGTTCATTTGAACCAAGTGCATTTTAGAAATGAAGTTTGAGCGCCGAGCTCAAACCGGACATCCGATTTGGATTCCGTCAGTTCTGACAAGTCACTTTCATCTCCTTGGTCGTGTTGGAACGATCGGCACGGGCATCCGGCCGGTATTTCAAGTTTTAGCCCCCGGCCCCGACCTGGCAGTTCATTTGAACCAAGTGTATTTTAGAAATGAAGTTTGAGCGCCGAGCTCAAACCGGGCATCCGATTTGGATTCCGTCAGTTCTGACAAGTCACTTTCATCTCCCCGGTCGTGTTGGAATGATCGGCATGGGCATCCGTCCGGTATTTCAAGTTTTAGACCCCCGGCCCCGACCTGGCAGTTCATTTGAACCAAGTGTATTTTAGAAATGAAGTTTGAGCGCCGAGCTCAAACCGGGCATCCGATTTGGATTCCGTCAGTTCTGACAAGTCACTTTCATCTCCCCGGTCGTGTTGGAATGATCGGCACGGGCATCCGGCCGGTATTTCAAGTTTTAAACCCCCGGCCCCGACCTGGCAGTTCATTTGAATTCCGTCTATTTTAGAAATGAAGTTTGAGCGCCGAGCTCAAACCGGGCATCCGATTTGGATTCCGCCAATTCTGACAAGTCACTTTCATCTCCCCGGCTGTGTTGGAATGATCGGCACGGGCATCCGGCCGGTATTTCAAGTTTTAGACCCCCGTCCCCGCCCTTGCCGTTCATTTGAATTCCGTCTATTTTAGAAATGAAGTTTGAGCGCCGAGCACAAACCGGGCATCCGATTTGGATTCCGTCAGTTCTGACAAGTCACTTTCATCTCCCCGGTTGTGTTGAAATGATCGGCACGGCCATCCGTCCGGTATTTCAAGTTTTAGACCCCCGGCCCCGACCTGGCAGTTCATTTGAACCAAGTGTATTTTAGAAATGAAGTTTGAGCGCCGAGCTCAAACCGGGCATCCGATTTGGATTCCGTCAGCTCTGACAAGTCACTTTCATCTCCCCGGTCGTGTTGGAACGATCGGCATGGGCATCCGACCGATATTTCAAATTTTAGACCCCCGGCCCCGACCTGGCAGTTCATTTGAACCAAGTGTATTTTAGAAATGAAGTTTGAGCGCCGAGCTCAAACCGGGCATCCGATTTAGATTCCGTCAGTTCTGACAAGTCACTATCATCTCCCCGGTCGTGTTGGAAATATCGGCACAGGCATCCGGCCGGTATTTCAAGTTTTAGACCCCCGGCCCCGACCTGGCAGTTCATTTGAAGCAAGTGTATTTTAGAAATGAAGTTTGAGCGCCGAGCTCAAACCGGGCATCCGATTTGGATTCCGTCAGTTCTGACAAGTCACTTCATCTCCCCGGTCGTGTTGGAATGATCGGCACGGGCATCCGGCCGGTATTTCAAGTTTTAGACCGCCGGCCCCGACCTGGCAGTTCATTTGAACCAAGTGTATTTTAGAAATGATGTTTGAGCGCCGAGCTCAAACCGGGCATCCGATTTGGATTTCGTCAATTCTGAAAAGTCACTTTCATCTCCCCGGTCGTGTTGGAACGATCGGCACTAGCATCCGGCCGGTATTTCAAGTTTTAGACCCCCGGCCCCGACCTGGCAGTTCATTTGAACCAAGTGTATTTTAGAAATGACGTTTGAGCGCCGAGCTCAAACCGGGCATCCGATTTTGATTCCGTCAGTTCTGACAAGTCACTTTCATCTCCCCGGTCGTGTTGGAATGATCGGCACGGGCATCCGGCCGGTATTTCAAGTTTTAGACCCCCGGCCCTGACCTGGCAGTTCATTTGAACCAAGTGTATTTTAGAAATGAAGTTTGAGCGCCGAGCTCAAACCGGGCATCCGATTTGGATTCCGTCAGTTCTGACAAGTCACTTTCATCTCCCCGGTCGTGTTAGAATGATCGGCACGGGCATCCGGCCGGTATTTCAAGTTTTAGACGCCCGGCCCTGACCTGGCAGTTCATTTGAACCAAGTGCATTTTAGAAATGAAGTTTGAGCGCCGAGCTCAAACCGGACATCCGATTTGGATTCCGTCAGTTCTGACAAGTCACTTTCATCTTCCCGGTCGTGTTGGAACGATCGGCACGGGCATCCGAGCCGGTATTTCAAGTTTTAGCCCCCGGCCCCGACCTGGCAGTTCATTTGAACCAAGTGTATTTTAGAAATAAAGTTTGAGCGCCGAGCTCAAACCGGGCATCCAATTTGGATTCCGTCAGTTCTGACAAGTCACTTTCATCTCCCCGGTCGTGTTGGAATGATCGGCACGGGCATCCGGCCGGTATTTCAAGTTTTAGACCCCCGGCCCCGACCTGGCAGTTCATTTGAACCAAGTGTATTTTAGAAATGAAGTTTGAGCGCCGAGCTCAAACCGGGCATCCGATTTGGATTCCGTCAGTTCTGACAAGTCACTTTCATCTCCCCGGTCGTGTTGGAATGATCGGCACGGGCATCCGGCCGGTATTTCAAGTTTTAGACAGCCGGCCCCGACCTGGCAGTTCATTTGAACCAAGTGTATTTTAGAAATGATGTTTGAGCGCCGAGCTCAAACCGGGCATCCGATTTGGATTTCGTCAGTTCTGAAAAGTCACTTTCATCTCCCCGGTCGTGTTGGAACGATCGGCACTAGCATCTGGCCGGTATTTCAAGTTTTAGACCCCCGGCCCCGACCTGGCAGTTCATTTGAACCAAGTGTATTTTAGAAATGACGTTTGAGCGCCGAGCTCAAACCGGGCATCCGATTTGATTCCGTCAGTTCTGACAAGTCACTTTCATCTCCCCGGTCGTGTTGGAATGATCGGCACGGGCATCCGGCCAGTATTTCAAGTTTTAGACCCCCGGCCCCGACCTGGCAGTTCATTTGAACCAAGTGTATTTTAGAAATGAAGTTTGAGCGCCGAGCTCAAACCGGGCATCCGATTTGGATTCCGTCAGTTCTGACAAGTCACTTTCATCTCCCCGGTCGTGTTGGAATGATCGGCACGGGCATCCGGCCGGTATTTCAAGTTTTAGACGCCCGGCCCTGACCTGGCAGTTCATTTGAACCAAGTGCATTTTAGAAATGAAGTTTGAGCGCCGAGCTCAAACCGGACATCCGATTTGGATTCCGTCAGTTCTGACAAGTCACTTTCATCTCCCCGGTCGTGTTGGAACGATCGGCACGGGAATCCGGCCGGTATTTCAAGTTTTAGCCCCCGGCCCCGACCTGGCAGTTCATTTGAACCAAGTGTATTTTAGAAATGAAGTTTGCAGCGCCGAGCTCAAACCGGGCATCCGATTTGGATTCCGTCAGTTCTGACAAGTCACTTTCATCTCCACGGTCGTGTTGGAATGATCGGCACGGGCATCCGGCCGGTATTTCAGTTTTAGACCCCCGGCCCCGACCTGGCAGTTCATTTGAACCAAGTGTATTTTAGAAATGAAGTTTGAGCGCCGAGCTCAAACCGGGCATCCGATTTGGATTCCGTCAGTTCTGACAAGTCACTTTCATCTCCCCGGTCGTGTTGGAATGATCGGCACGGGCATCCGGCCGGTATTTCAAGTTTTAGACCCCCGGCCCCGACCTGGCAGTTCATTTGAATTCCGTCTATTTTAGAAATGAAGTTTGAGCGCCCGAGCTCAAACCGGGCATCCGATTTGGATTCCGTCAGTTCTGACAAGTCACTTTCATCTCCCCGGTCGTGTTGGAACGATCGGCACGGGCATCCGGCCGGTATTTCAAGTTTTAGACCCCCGGCCCCGACCTGGCAGTTCATTTGAACCAAGTGTATTTTAGAAATGACGTTTGAGCGCCGAGCTCAAACCGGGCATCCGATTTGATTCCGTCAGTTCTGACAAGTCACTTTCATCTCCCCGGTCGTGTTGGAATGATCGGCACGGGCATCCGGCCGGTATTTCAAGTTTTAGACCCCCGGCCCCGACCTGGCAGTTCATTTGAACCAAGTGTATTTTAGAAATGAAGTTTGAGCGCCGAGCTCAAACCGGGCATCCGATTTGGATTCCGTCAGTTCTGACAAGTCACTTTCATCTCCCCGGTCCTGTTGAATGATCGGCACGGGCATCCGGCCGGTATTTCAAGTTTTAGACCCCCGGCCCCGACCTGGCAGTTCATTTGAACCAAGTGAATTTTAGAAATGAAGTTTGAGCGCCGAGCTCAAACCGGGCATCCGATTTGGATTCCGTCAGTTCTGACAAGTCACTTTCATCTCCCGGTCGTGTTGGAACGATCGGCACGGGCATCCGACCGGTATTTCAAGTTTTAGCCCCCGGCCCCGACCTGGCAGTTCATTTGAACCAAGTGTATTTTAGAAATAAAGTTTGAGCGCCGAGCTCAAACCGGGCATCCGAATTTGGATTCCGTCAGTTCTGACAAGTCACTTTCATCTCCCCGGTCGTGTTGGAATGATCGGCACTGGCATCCGGCCGGTATTTCAAGTTTTAGACCCCCGGCCCCGACCTGGCAGTTCATTTGAACCAAGTGTATTTTAGAAATGAAGTTTGAGCGCCGAGCTCAAACCGGGCATCCGATTTGGATTCCGTCAGTTCTGACAAGTCACTTTCATCTCCCCGGTCGTGTTGGAATGATCGGCACGGGCATCCGGCCGGTATTTCAAGTTTTAGACCGCCGGCCCCGACCTGGCAGTTCATTTGAACCAAGTGTATTTTAGAAATGATGTTTGAGCGCCGAGCTCAAACCGGGCATCCGATTTGGATTTCGTCAGTTCTGACAAGTCACTTTCATCTCCCCGGTCGTGTTGGAATCGATCGGCACTAGCATCTGGCCGGTATTTCAAGTTTTAGACCCCCGGCCCCGACCTGGCAGTTCATTTGAACCAAGTGTATTTTAGAAATGACGTTTGAGCGCCGAGCTCAAACCGGGCATCCGATTTTGATTCCGTCAGTTCTGACAAGTCACTTTCATCTCCCCGGTCGTGTTGGAATGATCGGCACGGGCATCCGGCCAGGTATTTCAAGTTTTAGACCCCCGGCCCCCGACCTGGCAGTTCATTTGAACCAAGTGTATTTTAGAAATGAAGTTTGAGCGCCGAGCTCAAACCGGGCATCCGATTTGGATTCCGTCAGTTCTGACAAGTCACTTTCATCTCCCCGGTCGTGTTGGAATGATCGGCACGGGCATCCGGCCGGTATTTCAAGTTTTAGACGCCCGGCCCTGACCTGGCAGTTCATTTGAACCAAGTGCATTTTAGAAATGAAGTTTGAGCGCCGAGCTCAAACCGGACATCCGATTTGGATTCCGTCAGTTCTGACAAGTCACTTTCATCTCCCCGGTCGTGTTGGAACGATCGGCACGGGAATCCGGCCGGTATTTCAAGTTTTAGACCCCGGCCCCGACCTGGCAGTTCATTTGAACCAAGTGTATTTTAGAAATGAAGTTTGAGCGCCGAGCTCAAACCGGGCATCCGATTTGGATTCCGTCAGTTCTGACAAGTCACTTTCATCTCCCCGGTCGTGTTGGAATGATCGGCACGGGCATCCGGCCGGTATTTCAAGTTTAGACCCCCGGCCCCGACCTGGCAGTTCATTTGAACCAAGTGTATTTTAGAAATGAAGTTTGAGCGCCGAGCTCAAACCGGGCATCCGATTTGGATTCCGTCAGTTCTGACAAGTCACTTTCATCTCCCCGGTCGTGTTGGAATGATCGGCACGGGCATCCGGCCGGTATTTCAAGTTTTAGACCCCCGGCCCCGACCTGGCAGTTCATTTGAATTCCGTCTATTTTAGAAATGAAGTTTGAGCGCCGAGCTCAAACCGGGCATCCGATTTGGATTCCGTCAGTTCTGACAAGTCACTTTCATCTCCCCGGTTGTGTTGGAACGATCGGCACGGCATCGTCCGGTATTTCAAGTTTTAGACCCCGGCCCCGACCTGGCAGTTCATTTGAACCAAGTGTATTTTAGAAATGACGTTTGAGCGCCGAGCTCAAACCGGGCATCCGATTTGATTCCGTCAGTTCTGACAAGTCACTTTCATCTCCCCGGTCGTGTTGGAATGATCGGCACGGGCATCCGGCCGGTATTTCAAGTTTAGACCCCCGGCCCCGACCTGGCAGTTCATTTGAATCCAAGTGTATTTTAGAAATGAAGTTTGAGCGCCGAGCTCAACCGGGCATCCGATTTGGATTCCGTCAGTTCTGACAAGTCACTTTCATCTCCCCGGTCGTGTTGGAATGATCGGCAGGGCATCCGGCCGGTATTTCAAGTTTTAGACGCCCGGCCCAGACCTGGCAGTTCATTTGAACCAAGTGTATTTTAGAAATGAAGTTTGAGCGCCGAGCTCAAACCGGGCAACCGATTAGGATTCCGTCAGTTCTGACAAGTCACTTTCATCTCCCCGGTCGTGTTGGAAAGATCGGCACGGGCATCCGGCCGGTATTTCAAGTTTTAGACCCCCGGCCCCGACCTGGCAGTTCATTTGAACCAAGTGTATTTTAGAAATGAAGTTTGAGCGCCGAGCTCAAACCGGGCATCCGATTTGGATTCCGTCAGTTCTGACAAGTCACTTTCATCTCCCCGGTCGTGTTGGAATGATCGGCACGGGCATCCGGCCGGTATTTCAAGTTTTAGACCCCCGGCCCCGACCTGGCAGTTCATTTGAACCAAGTGTATTTTAGAAATGAAGTTTGAGCGCCGAGCTCAAACCGGGCATCCGATTTGATTCCGTCAGTTCTGACAAGTCACTTTCATCTCCCCGGTCGTGTTGGAATGATCGCACGGGCATCCGGCCGGTATTTCAAGTTTTAGACCCCCGGCCCGACCTGGCAGTTCATTTGAACAAGTGTATTTTAGAAATGAAGTTTGAGCGCCGAGCTCAAACCGGGCATCCGATTTGGATTCCGTCAGTTCTGACAAGTCACTTTCATCTCCCCGGTCGTGTTGGAATGATCGGCACGGGCATCCGGCCGGTATTTCAAGTTTTAGACCCCCGGCCCCGACCTGGCAGTTCATTTGAACCAAGTGTATTTTAGAAATGAAGTTTGAGCGCCGAGCTCAAACCGGGCATCCGATTTGATTCCGTCAGTTCTGACAAGTCACTTTCATCTCCCCGGTCGTGTTGGAATGATCGGCACGGGCATCCGGCCGGTATTTCAAGTTTTAGACCCCGGCCCCGACCTGGCAGTTCATTTGAACCAGTGCTATTTTAGAAATGAAGTTTTGAGCGCCGAGCTCAAACCGGGCATCCGATTTGGATTCCGTCAGTTCTGACAAGTCACTTTCATCTCCCGGTCGTGTTGAATGATCGGCACGGGCATCCGGCCGGTATTTCAAGTTTTAGACCCCCGGCCCCGACTGGCAGTTCATTTGAACCAAGTGTATTTTAGAAATGAAGTTTGAGCGCCGAGCTCAAACCGGGCATCCGATTTGGATTCCGTCAGTTCTGACAAGTCACTTTCATCTCCCCGGTCGTGTTGGAATGATCGGCACGGCATCCGGCCGGTATTTCAAGTTTTAGACCCCCGGCCCCCGACCTGGCAGTTCATTTGAAACCAAGTGTATTTTAGAAATGAAGTTTGAGCGCCGAGCTCAAACCGGGCATCCGATTTGGATTCCGTCAGTTCTGACAAGTCACTTTCATCTCCCCGGTCGTGTTGGAATGATCGGCACGGGCATCCGGCCGGTATTTCAAGTTTTAGACCCCCGGCCCCGACCTGGCAGTTCATTTGAATCCAGTGCTATTTTAGAAATGAAGTTTGAGCGCCGAGCTCAAACCGGGCATCCGATTTGGATTCCGTCAGTTCTGACAAGTCACTTTCATCTCCCCGGTCTGTGTTGGAATGATCGGCACGGGCATCCGGCCGGTATTTCAAGTTTTAGACCCCCGGCCCCCGACCTGGCCGTTCATTTGAACCAAGTGTATTTTAGAAATGAAGTTTGAGCGCCGAGCTCAAACCGGGCATCCGATTTGGATTCCGTCAGTTCTGACAAGTCACTTTCATCTCCCCGGTCGTGTTGGAATGATCGGCACGGCCATCCGCCGGTATTTCAAGTTTTAGGACCCCCGGCCCCGACCTGGCAGTTCATTTGAACCAAGTGTATTTTAGAAATGAAGTTTGAGCGCCGAGCTCAAACCGGGCATCCGATTTGGATTCCGTCAGTTCTGACAAGTCACTTTCATCTCCCCGGTCGTGTTGGAATGATCGCACGGGCATCCGGCGGTATTTCAAGTTTTAGACCCCCGGCCCCGACCTGGCAGTTCATTTGAACCAAGTGTATTTTAGAAATGAAGTTTGAGCGCCGAGCTCAAACCGGGCATCCGATTTGGATTCCGTCAGTTCTGCAAGTCACTTTCATCTCCCCGGTCGTGTTGGAATGATCGGCACGGCCATCCGGCCGGTATTTCAAGTTTTAGACCCCCGGCCCCGACTGGCAGTTCATTTGAATTCCGTCAGTATTTAGAAATGAAGTTTGAGCGCCGAGCTCAAAACCGGGCATCCGATTTGGATTCCGTCAGTTCTGCCAAGTCACTTTCATCTCCCCGGTCGTGTTGGAATGATCGGCACTGGCATCCGGCCGGTATTTCAAGTTTTAGACCCCCGGCCCGACCTGGCAGTTCATTTGAACCAAGTGTATTTTAGAAATGAAGTTGAGCGCCGAGCTCAAACCGGGCATCCGATTTTGGATTCCGTCAGTTCTGACAAGTCACTTTCATCTCCCCGGTCGTGTTGGAATGATCGGCACTGGCATCCGGCCGGTATTTCAAGTTTTAGACCCCCGGCCCCGACCTGGCAGTTCATTTGAACCAAGTGTATTTTAGAAATGAAGTTTGAGCGCCGAGCTCAAACCGGGCATCCGATTTGGATTCGTCAGTTCTGCAAGTCACTTTCATCTCCCCGGTCGTGTTGGAATGATCGCACGGCATCCGGCCGGTATTTCAAGTTTTAGACCCCCGGCCCCGACCTGGCAGTTCATTTGAACCAAGTGTATTTTAGAAATGAAGTTTGAGCGCCGAGCTCAAACCGGGCATCCGATTTGGATTCCGTCAGTTCTGACAAGTCACTTTCATCTCCCCGGTCGTGTTGGAATGATCGGCACGGGCATCCGGCCGGTATTTCAAGTTTTAGACCCCCGGGCCCCGACCTGGCAGTTCATTTGAACCAAGTGTATTTTAGAAATGAAGTTTGAGCGCCGAGCTCAAACCGGGCATCCGATTTGGATTCCGTCAGTTCTGACAAGTCACTTTCATCTCCCCGGTCGTGTTGGAATGATCGGCACGGGCATCCGGCCGGTATTTCAAGTTTTAGACCCCCGGCCCCGACCTGGCAGTTCATTTGAACCAAGTGTATTTTAGAAATGAAGTTGAGCGCCGAGCTCAAAACCGGGCATCCGATTTGGATTCCGTCAGTTCTGACAAGTCACTTTCATCTCCCCGGTCGTGTTGGAACTGATCGGCACGGGCATCCGGCCGGTATTTCAAGTTTTAGACCCCCGGCCCCGACCTGGCAGTTCATTTGAACCAAGTGTATTTTAGAAATGAAGTTTGAGCGCCGAGCTCAAACCGGGCATCCGATTTGGATTCCGTCAGTTCTGACAAGTCACTTTCATCTCCCCGGTCGTGTTGGAATGATCGGCACGGGCATCCGGCCGGTATTTCAAGTTTTAGACCCCCGGCCCCGACCTGGCAGTTCATTTGAACCAAGTGTATTTTAGAAATGAAGTTTGAGCGCCGAGCTCAAACCGGGCATCCGATTTGGATTCCGTCAGTTCTGACAAGTCACTTTCATCTCCCCGGTCGTGTTGGAATGATCGGCACGGGCATCCGGCCGGTATTTCAAGTTTTAGACCCCCGGCCCTGACCTGGCAGTTCATTTGAATTCCGTCTATTTTAGAAATGAAGTTTGAGCGCCGAGCTCAAACGGGCATCCGATTTGGATTCCGTCAGTTCTGACAAGTCACTTTCATCTCCCCGGTCGAGTGTTGGAATGATCGGCAACGGGCATCCGGCGGTATTTCAAGTTTTAGACCCCCGGCCCCGACCTGGCAGTTCATTTGAACCAAGTGCTATTTTAGAAATGAAGTTTGAGCGCGCAGCTCAAAACCGGGCATCCGATTTGGATTCCGTCAGTTCTGACAAGTCACTTTCATCTCCCCGGTTGTGTTGGAATGATCTGCACGGGCCATCCGGCCGGTATTCAAGTTTTAGACCCCCGGCCACCGACCTGGCAGTTCATTTGAACCAAGTGTATGTTTAGAAATGAAGTTTGAGCGCCGAGCTCAAACCGGGCATCCGATTTGGATTCCGTCAGTTCTGACAAGTCACTTTCATCTCCCCGGTCGTGTTGGAATGATCGGCAGGCATCCGGCTGGTATTTCAAGTTTTAGACCCCCGGCCCCCGACCTTGGCAGTTCATTTGAACCAAGTGTATTTTAGAAATGAAGTTTGAGCGCCGAGCTCAAACCGGGCATCCGATTTGGATTCCGTCAGTTCTGACAAGTCACTTTCATCTCCCCGGTCGTGTTGGAATGATCGGCACGGGCATCCGGCCGGTATTTCAAGTTTTAGACCCCCGGCCCCGACCTGGCAGTTCATTTGAACCAAGTAGTTTTTAGAAATGAAGTTTGAGCGCCGAGCTCAAACCGGGCATCCGATTTGGATTCCGTCAGTTCTGACAAGTCACTTTCATCTCCCCGGTCGTGTTGGAATGATCGGCACGGCATCCGGCCGGTATTTCAAGTTTTAGACCCCCGGCCCCGACCTGGCAGTTCATTTGAACCAAGTGTATTTTAGAAATGAAGTTTGAGCGCCGAGCTCAAACCGGGCATCCGATTTGGATTCCGTCAGTTCTGACAAGTCACTTTCATCTCCCCGGTCGTGTTGGAAGATCGGCACGGGCATCCGGCCGGTATTTCAAGTTTTAGAACCCCCGGCCCCGACCTGGCAAGTTCATTTGACCAAGTGTATTTTAGAAATGAAGTTTGAGCGCCGAGCTCAAACGGGCATCCGATTTGGATTCCGTCAGTTCTGACAAGTCACTTTCATCTCCCGGCTGTGTGGAATGATCGGCACGGGCATCCGGCCGGTATTTCAAGTTTTAGACCCCCCGGCCCCCCCGCCCTTGCCAGTACATTTGAATTCCGGTCATTTAGAAATGAAGTTTGAGCGCCGAGCACAAACCGGGCATCCGATTTGGATTCCGTCAGTTCTGACAAGTCACTTTCATCTCCCCGGTTCGTGTTGAAAAGATCGGCAAGGGCCATCGGCCGGTATTTCAAGTTTTAGAACCCCGGCCCCGACATGGCAGTTCATTCGAACCAAGTGTATTTTAGAATGAAGTTTGAGCGCCGAGCTCAAACCGGGCATCCGATTTGGATTCCGTCAGTTCTGACAAGTCACTTTCATCTCCCCGGTCGTGTTGGAATGATCGGCACGGAGCATCCGCCGGTATTTCAAGTTTTAGACCCCGGCCCCGACCTGGCAGTTCATTTGAACCAAGTGTATTTTAGAAATGAAGTTTGAGCGCCGAGCTCAAACCGGGCATCCGATTTGGATTCCGTCAGTTCTGACAAGTCACTTTCATCTCCCCGGTCTGTGTTGAATCGATCGGCACGGCCATCCGGCCGGTATTTCAAGTTTTAGACCCCCGGCCCCGACCTGGCAGTTCATTTGAACCAAGTGTATTTAGAAATGAAGTTTGAGCGCCGAGCTCAACCGGGCATCCGATTTGGATTCCGTCAGTTCTGACAAGTCACTTTCATCTCCCCGGTCGTGTGGAATGATCGGCACGGGCATCTGGCTGGTATTCAAGTTTTAGACCCCCGGCCCCGGACCTGGCAGTTCATTTGAACCAAGTGTATTTTAGAAATGAAGTTTGAGCGCCGAGCTCAAACCGGGCATCCGATTTGGATTCCGTCAGTTCTGACAAGTCACTTTCATCTCCCCGGTCGTGTTGGAATGATCGGCACGGGCATCCGGCCGGTATTTCAAGTTTTAGACCCCCGGCCCCCGACCTGGCAGTTCATTTGAAACCAAGTGTATTTTAGAAATGAAGTTTGAGCGCCGAGCTCAAACCGGGCATCCGATTTGGATTCCGTCAGTTCTGACAAGTCACTTTCATCTCCCCGGTCGTGTTGGAACGATCGGCACGGGCATCCGGCCGGTATTTCAAGTTTTAGACCCCCGGCCCCGACCTGGCAGTTCATTTGAACCAAGTGTATTTTAGAAATGAAGTTTGAGCGCCGAGCTCAAACCGGGCATCCGATTTGGATTCCGTCAGTTCTGACAAGTCACTTTCATCTCCCCGGTCGTGTTGGAATGATCGGCACGGGCATCCGGCCGGTATTTCAAGTTTTAGACCCCCGGCCCCGACCTGGCAGTTCATTTGAACCAAGTGTATTTTAGAAATGAAGTTTGAGCGCCGAGCTCAAACCGGGCATCCGATTTGGATTCCGTCAGTTCTGACAAGTCACTTTCATCTCCCCGGTCGTGTTGGAACGATCGGCACTGGGCATCCGGCTGGTATTTCAAGTTTTAGACCCCCGGCCCCGACCTGGCAGTTCATTTGAACCAAGTGTATTTTAGAAATGAAGTTTGAGCGCCGAGCTCAAACCGGGCATCCGATTTGGATTCCGTCAGTTCTGACAAGTCACTTTCATCTCCCGGTCGTGTTGGAATGATTCGGCACGGGCATCCGGCGGTATTTCAAGTTTTAGACCCCCGGCCCCGACCTAGGCAGTTCATTTGAACCCAAGTGTATTTTAGAAATGAAGTTTGAGCGCCGAGCTCAACCGGGCATCCGATTTGGATTCCGTCAGTTCTGACAAGTCACTTTCATCCTCCCCGGTCGTGTTGGAATGATCGGCACGGCATCCGGCCGGTATTTCAAGTTTTAGACCCCCCGGCCCCGACCTGGCAGTTCATTTGAACCAAGTGTATTTTAGAAATGAAGTTTGAGCGCCGAGCTCAAACCGGGCATCCGATTTGGATTCCGTCAGTTCTGACAAGTCACTTTCATCTCCCCGGTCGTGTTGAATGATCGGCACGGGCATCCGGCCGGTATTTCAAGTTTCTAGACCCCCGGCCCCGACCTGGCAGTTCATTTGAACCAGTGTATTTTAGAAATGAAGTTTGAGCGCCGAGCTCAAACCGGGCATCCGATTTGGATTCCGTCAGTTCTGACAAGTCACTTTATCTCTCCCGGTCGTGTTGGAACGATCGGCACGGGCATCCGGCCGGTATTTCAAGTTTTAGACCCCCGGCCCCGACCTGGCAGTCATTTGAACCAAGTGTATTTTAGAAATGAAGTTTGAGCGCCGAGCTCAAACCGGGCATCCGATTTGGATTCCGTCAGTTCTGACAAGTCACTTTCATCTCCCCGGTCGTGTTGGAACGATCGGCACGGGCATCCGGCCGGTATTTCAAGTTTTAGACCCCGGCCCCGACCTGGCAGTTCATTTGAACCAAGTGTATTTTAGAAATGAAGTTTGAGCGCCGAGCTCAAACCGGGCATCCGATTTGGATTCCGTCAGTTCTGACAAGTCACTTTCATCTCCCCGGTCGTGTTGGAATGATCGGCACGGGCATCCGGCTGTTATTTCAAGTTTTAGACCCCCGGCCCGACCTGGCAGTTCATTTGAACCAAGTGTATTTTAGAAATGAAGTTTGAGCGCCGAGCTCAAACCGGGCATCCGATTTGGATTCCGTCAGTTCTGACAAGTCACTTTCATCTCCCCGGTGTGTTGGAACGATCGGCACGGCCATCCGGCCGGTATTCAAGTTTTAGACCCCCGGCCCCGACCTGGCAGTTCATTTGAACCAAGTGTATTTTAGAAATGAAGTTTGAGCGCCGAGCTCAAACCGGGCATCCGATTTGGATTCCGTCAGTTCTGACAAGTCACTTTCATCTCCCCCGGTCGTGTTGGAATGATCGGCATGGGCATCCGGCTGGTATTTCAAGTTTTAGACCCCCGGCCCCGACCTGGCAGTTCATTTGAACCAAGTGTATTTTAGAAATGAAGTTTGAGCGCCGAGCTCAACCGGGCATCCGATTTTGGATTCCGTCAGTTCTGACAAGTCACTTTCATCTCCCCGGTTGTGTTGGAATGAACAGGCACGGCATCCGGCCGGTATTCAAGTTTTAGACCCCCGGCCCCGACCTGGCATTCATTTGAACCGTATTTTAGAAATGAAGTTTGAGCGCCGAGCTCAAACCGGGCATCCGATTTGGATTCCGTCAGTTCTGCCAAAGTCACTTTCATCTCCCCGGTCGTGTTGGAATGATCGGCACGCATCTGCCGGTATTTCAAGTTTTAGACCCCGGCCC